>OX352308.1:32975576-32993760 GCA_947086415.1 Pammene aurita
CATTTTAATATACATTAATATATATTTGTCATGTTAAGTTGAGTTACATTGTTATAAACTAGATTTATTTTCTAAACATATTTTATTTGACAGAAAGAATATTTACATTTTTACATTTTACATTTTAGTATACATTTATATACATTTGTCTCGTCATGGTGTCAAGTCAAGTGCCGTTGAATCGCTTCAGTCTTGTTATGATGCGATTCAAAAGCAAGTGGAAGCTTTCGGCCAAAGACTCTCTGCTTGTTACCCTCACAATATCCAGTGGATCTGTACCTAAATTTTGACACATGATAGTGTGATCCTGTCTATGTGCAGAGAATCTAGGGCAGTTATATACTAGGTGGGCAATCGATTGCGTGATTTGAGCATTAGTGTCACAGGGGCAATAGTCATCTGCTGTTATTTTAAATCTGAAAAGATATTCCTTGTGGAACCCGTGGTTACTGAGATATTGTGTCGAATAAAAGTTTGGAGTATATTTTGTGATGTAGTTTTTGATATGTTCGTATGTGGGAAATATGGTTTTAGTATACTTGCAGTGTTCTGGGTTATCATATAAGAGTTGTGCGGCTATTGACAGTCTAGATTTGTTATAATGCTTAACATGGCTGATGGGTACAAGGTTATAGTCTGGGCTTTTATGCATATTAACTGCCGCCTTAGCTGCCGCATCAGCCATTTCGTTGCCGGGTATTTCGCAGTGAGCCTTGCTCCAGAAAAAGTGCGTCTCTGTCTGAGCTTTGTTGTTATGTATAAGATTGTGTATGTTTACCACAGTTTGGTTATAGTTGTTTGGATCGAATATTGCCATGAGTCCAGATTTGTTGTCAGAGAATACTAGTAACTTGTTGATGATAGGTTTTATTTGATAGCTGTACTTGAGGCATTCCTGTATTGCGAATAGTTCAGCCTGATAAACCGAGCAGCAATCATGCAGTTTGAATTTTTTGATTATAATATTGCCATTTGGCTTGATAATGACGAAAGCCGCCCCGACTCTACCGTCGTGACGGCTTCCATCAGTGTAGGCTCTCCATGCTTTATAGTTATCATTGGAAAAAACTAGTATTGAATGCTCAGTGCGATCATTAATATCTTGATGCGGAATGGATACCCTATCAGCAGGGTGCAGCAGGGAAGACGGCGGGGCAAGTTTCTCGATGTGGAGATCTGAGGGTAAAGTGGAAGCGTGCCCCTGTAGCCGAGTGTCTTCGAGTTCGGCTACGCATTTAATTTTGTCGGGAAGGGGGGCTAACCTGGCCAGCGTAATGGCTAGAGCAGTATTCAGTGTTTTGAATCCGCGCGCAATCTTAATGGAGCAGAGCCTTTGTAAGGATAAAAGTTTGTCATTTACGCATTTATACTGGAGTGCGCTTGCCCATATAGATGCAGAGTATGTGATCACCGGTTCCATGACATGTTGATAAATGGTTCTTATATTTTCTGGGTGGACTCCCCAAGTGGGTCTTATTAGGTTCTTAAGTTTGTTATACAGTTTTTTGGCCTTTTCAATGATGTATTCTACATGTTTAATAAACTTTAACTTGCTGTCAATAATGACTCCTAGATATTTAATATGGCTAACGAAGGGTATGGATTTGTTATCGGATGTGATTGATATTCTGTTGGCTTTATTAGTGAACGCTATAGCCTGTGTTTTTTCACTGCCAAACTCTAGCTTCACGCTGCGTCCCCAGTCAGTTATACGCTTTATCGCATCATTAGTTATGTTTTGTAGTTCACTGGTGGTCTTAGAGTGGCATATTAGCAGCACGTCATCTGCGTAGGCTTGAATATGACATCCAGGGGGCATAGCAGTCTCCAGAAGTTCATCTATTATCAGGTTCCAAAGAATTGGTCCAACAACTGATCCTTGGATACAGCCTCTAGTCATTCGTTTTTCTGAGACCAGATCTGCAAAGCAAACCCGCACGGCTCGGTCAGTCACGTAGCTATTTAAGATGCAGTAGATGTTCTTTGGGCAGTTATTATGTTTCAATCTGCAGAAGATTGCCGGCCACCAGGCATTGTCGAAAGCCGCTTTAATATCCAGCGATACTGCAATTGTATGCTCAGCTGAGCTTTTGGCATTTCCGACAGTGCTGAGAGCGTCCCGGATAGCGGCTGTGGTGCTGGTTTGTAGTCGGAATCCATATTGTTTATGAACAATCTTGCCATTACAGTACATGTGATAAGTGAGTCGGTTCACTACAAGCTTCTCTAGAAGCTTCCCAAAGACATTAACTAGTCCAATAGGCCGGTAAGAGGATGCCTTGCTGTAGTCCGCCTTGTCTGGTTTAGGAATTATCTTTGTTATTGTGACCTTCCATGTATCCGGAAAGTATTCTAGTTGGAGGCATCGGTTCATGATGGATGTAATGGTTTCTGGGAATATTTTGGCTATCTGTAGACATATGTCGGCAGTGAGATGGTCATTTCCTGGGGCCCTTTTATGACCAATTGTTTGTAAGGTCTCTAGTACTTCTGTCTCTGTGAAGGGAGGCTCATTAGTCTGATCAGGAGGGGTGGCCATTTGCTCTCTGATAAGAGCCTGTTCCGTTGTGTCATTTCTTGCATCGTCATCCGGGTAGAAAATACCTAATAGGGCGTCAGCAGTGTCCTGGCTGTCTACAGTGTGCCTACCGTCAGGGAGAAGGAGAGTTGCGGGTGGTTGGGGAGCAGGTCGTGAGCGTACAATGCGGTTTGTTACTGCCCACACATCCTCCTTTCCTTGTCTTTCACAGAAATTCTTGAAGGCATCTGTTGAGGCGGAGCAGCAGGCATTCGAGTACTTCTTGCGGAGCTCGTCCCGTTCCCTCAAGATCTCCGCTATAGGTAGTTTTTTCCGAACAGCCTTACTTAGTCTGCGGTGGTTTCTGACGACGTCGGCTTTTTGGGACTCGAGGTCGTCGTTCCACCAAGGCGGACGTTGGGGAAAAGGTTTCGATCGCGGCAGGAGGTCGTCGCACATTTCTATAATATTTAATGTGAGATAAAATATAACAGTGTCTAGTTGATCCTCGTCGCAGGTTTGGATGTAGTCTTCAGATGGAATTTTGTTAGCTAGGGCTTCCCTTATGTCATCAGTCAGTTCTTCCCATTTTATACAGGACGTGTCGTAGCGAAAGGTTGAAATCTTTGTTTTGTAGCGAAACTGTGCAGACTTATGTATATCAGTAGATATTTTAAACGTGATCGCATGGTGGTCTGATGATGGGCAGATAGCAGAGTCAACCTTCCATTCTATTACTTTAGTGGAGGGGCGTTTTAAGTGCGTTCTATCTTCGTAGAGGGTGAGATCGACAATAGAGCTGCGTAATTTACCATTTGTGACTGTTTCGAAGGTGGGAGTGGTGCCGGTATTACATACTGTCAAGTCATTGGCAATTATTATGTCTGCTATTTGGTTGCCTCTTCTATTATTAACAGCGCTTCCCCAAAGGCTGTGCCAGCCGTTGAAATCTCCGGCGATTATATGGGTGGATCCTACAGTTGCGCTGAGAAAGGTTTCCAGTTTTGATATAGTATTTAGGGGGTCTTGTCTTGGTTCAATATAAACACATGTGAGATACGTTTTCTTTCCCGATTTATCTGTGAGTTGTATGACGCTCATGTTTGAACTGGAATATTTTGTGTGTCCCAAGGCAGAGATGCCAGAATCCTTGACACAAATGGCGGCTCTTACCGGATGATCAGGAGACGGGAACTGAAATGTTGTGTATCCGGGTGGGGATTTCATAGTATTAGTTTTGGTCTGCAGGTATGGTTCAGTAATGAAGGCAAATGCTATTATATTGTCTTTGTTGGTGAGGGCAACAGCCGTCTCCTGATAGGCGTTACGTCCGTGTCCCTGATTAATTTGCAAACAACTGTATATGTGTGATTTATGTGGAGCGATTTGGTTATTATTATTGATATTAATCATATTGAATCTTTTGTCTTAGATTGGTCTTCGCTGCCATAATCAGCGGGCAGGTAGGGTTGATTGCTGTGTGGTTAACATGATATTTAGTTGAGTGCTTGTGGTTGTGTCCAATACAGTTGTAGCATTGTGGGGTCCGACTTTTGTTAGTACAGGTTTTGTAATTATGGGTGCTTTCAGCACAGTGTGAGCAGGGCTTAACAGTTGATTTACAGTGCACACTCGTATGTCCGAATTGCAGGCAACTTAGGCACTGTTTAAACGGTGAGTGCTCGCTAACATGTACTCGTTGATGCTCGATGTTAATTCGGCCGAGTTGCATCATCGCGCGCCATGTCCCGGGCGCGCATCTAAGTACAGCGTTGAGTAGCTTAGGATTTCTGTTGTTCTTTGTGTACACAATTTGAATTAGGTCATTGGCTGTTACGGCATCTCTCACGGTAGGATTTTGTGCGATTATAATGTCCGCGAGCTCTTGCAAGGGGGTATCTTTATAAATTCCTTTTAGTATAACCATTGGCAATAAGCTGCGGGCAGGTTCCGCCTTGATGTTTGGGGTGTTGTTTATTCGCCTGAGAGTCTCGTCCAATTGCTTTTCGTTTTGAAACTCTATACGGAGCTTATTGTTGGAGATCTGCCTGATTTTTTGAGGGGCGTAGTGTGTGGTTTTGAAGGAGATTTCATTCCTGAAGGTAGAGAGCGCTTCTAATCCCGTTTGTACGTTGGCGACCGTGACCACAATTGCCGGGTTATTTCTTGGGACGTCAAGAGCCGGCCTTTTAGCTGTCTCGCTGTATGTGGGTCTTGTTAGGTGCTCATCAGGCTCTCCTAGGGCGGGGCCGCCAAGGTCAGAGGCGAGACCAGCGTCATGTCGCCTGTCCGCGCCGCCTGTTACGGAAGCGACCAGGGCGCCAATATTGGTTTGTTCTTGCCTTATCCTTGTTAGTTCTTCCTGTATACAGGCAATCGCGCTGTTCAGTTTGTTAAAACTACTATTGTCAGAGTTTAAAAGCCGGGTTCTAGCCAAGGATGCGGGCTCTACTAGGCATTCTGCGTTCAATACTTCACACTCCTGACTGTACCTGTCCACAATTTCCTGCATTTCCTTGACGCATTCAATGATATCCGCCTTATTACCCTTGGTGACACTTTTATTTTGTTTAAAAATGCTGTATATCTTTTCAGCTTTTTGTCTTATCATTGTCCTGAGCCTGCCACTAGAATTCCGTGTGCTAGGGCTGGCTACGGGCTCGCCGCTCAATAACAGTCCGTCCGTTTCGGAGGGCTCAGCTGTTCTTGCCGGTATCGGCACCAGCATTTGCGACTGTGGCTGTGACAGCTGCTGCGGCTCTCGTGTCGCAGTGGCTGAG
This sequence comes from Pammene aurita, assembly GCA_947086415.1. NCBI lineage: Eukaryota > Metazoa > Arthropoda > Insecta > Lepidoptera > Tortricidae > Pammene > Pammene aurita. The sequence continues at coordinate 32,980,875 of OX352308.1, forward strand.
CGGAGATCATTTGGCTGGGACGTTTCCGCATCCTGGCTCATCCGAAGCAACTCCATGTCTCCAGAGCTATCTAAATTAGACGGGATAGTCTCGCCGTCGATTGTTGCAGTGTCGCTATTATTGTTTCGCAATTTGCTAGGTGATTGCGGAGGTGTGCGATACATTTTATTCTATTAGTTTGCCTTTATTTGAAAATTAATATTTCGGGAACTGATTTATTAATGGTAAAAACCACGTTGTTTTAAGGAGTATCGCAACTGAATTTTTTCTTTACTCGGAAGCTACTTTATACAGACTTCTAAAACTTTGCACGATTATTTTCAATTACAATTACACCAAAACCCTATTAAATAATTATATGTCGTCTTACAATTTATACGCAATTCAAAATAATATGATTGAAATGATAAAATTTTAAAACTCTATTTACAGATAATCTAACTAGACAACGAGCATCAAAAGTATTCTTAAAACTATTTTTTATTGGAATGCAAGTAATTAAGATCAAAAAATTTGGAAAAAAGAGCAAGGCAAAAAAGTGTATTTTCGTATTATATTTACGTAAAGCCACTCCGTTTTAAGGAGTTGCGCGACTGAATATTACTTTTCTCAGAAACTACTTCACGAAAAAATCTGAAGCTTTGCACGATTATTGTCTAGTAACAGACACATTGAAATTATACTAAAACCGTATGCATCATCAGTCATAATCTCCAAAATTAAATGTCAAAGTTATAAGTTTCATAAAAAATAAGTTTTTAGGTAGGTAAATCTTAAATATTTTGAAAACTAATGCACCAATCAGAGTTCTGTCTTCTGTTATATGTTTCTTATAAGTTTTGGAATCTGATTATATTATCGAAATCAGTCACAGTTATACGCAGTTCAAATTAAAACGGTTGAAATTATAAAATCCTAAAACTCTATTTACAGATAATCTAACAAGACAACAAGCATCAAAATTATTCTAAAACTATTTTTTTATGGACTACAAGTAATCAAGATCAAAAAATGTGGAAAAAAGAACAAGGTAAAAAAGTGAATTTAGGAAATATATTTACGTAAAACCACGCCGTTTTAAGGAGTGGCGCGACTAAATATAACTTTTCTCAGAAACTACTACACGGAAAAATCTGAAACTTTGCACGATTATTGTCTAGTAACAGATACATTGAATTAATACTAAAACAGTATGCATCATCACTCAAAATCTCCAGAATTAAATGTCAAACTTAAAAGTTTCATAAAAATTAGTTTTTTGGTAGGTAAATCCTAAATATTCCGAGAACTAATACACCAATCCGAGTTCTGTTTTCTGTTATATGTTTCTTATAAGTTTTGGAATCTAATTATATTATCGAAATCAGTCACAGTTATACGCAGTTCAAATTAAAACGGTTGAAATTATAAAATCTTAAAACTCTATTTACAGATAGTCTAACAAGACAACAAGCATCAAAGTTATTCTTAAAACTATTTTTTTATGGACTACAAGTGATCAAGATCAAAAAATGTGGAAAAAAGAACAAGGTAAAAAAGTGAATTTAGGAATGATATTTACGTAAAACCACTCCGTTTTAAGGAGTGGCGCGACTAAATATTACTTTTATCAGAAACTACTTCACGTAAAAATCTGAAACTTTGCACGATTATTGTCTAGTAACAGATACATTGAAATAATATTAAAACAGTATGTATCATCACTCAAAATCTCTAAAATTAAATGTCGAATTTAAAAGTTTCATAAAAATAAGTTTTTAGGTAGGTAAATCCTAAATATTTTGAGAACTAATACATCAATCCGAGTTCTGTTTTCTGTTATATGTTTCTTATAAGTTTTGGAATCTAATTCTATTATCGAAATTAGTCACAGTTATACGCAGTTCAAAATAAAACGGTTGAAATTATAAAATCTTAAAACTCTATTAACAGATAATCTAACAGGACAACAAGCATCAAAATTATTCTTAAAACTATTTTTTTATGGACTACAAGTAATCAAGATCAAAAAATGTGTAAAAAAGAACAAGGTAAAAAAGTGAATTTAGGAAATATATTTACGTAAAACCACGCCGTTTTAAGGAGTGGCGCGACCAAATATAACTTTCCTCAGAAGCTACTTCACGGAAAAATCTGAAACTTTGCACGATTATTGTCTAGTAACAGATACATTGAATTAATACTAGAACAGTATGCATCATCACTCAAAATCTCCAGAATTAAATGTCAAACTTAAAAGTTTCATAAAAATTAGTTTTTTGGTAGGTAAATCCTAAATATTTTGAGAACTAATACACCAATCCGAGTTCTGTTTTCTGTTATATGTTTCTTATAAGTTTTGGAATCTAATTCTATTATCGAAATCAGTCACAGTTATACGCAGTTCAAATTAAAACGGTTGAAATTATAAAATCTTAAAACTCTATTTACAGATAGTCTAACAAGACAACAAGCATCAAAGTTATTCTTAAAACTATTTTTTTATGGACTACAAGTAATCTAGATCAAAAAATGTGGAAAAAAGAACAAGGTAAAAAAGTGAATTTTGGAATTATATTTACGTAAAACCACGCCGTTTTAAGGAGTGGCGCGACTAAATATTACTTTTCTCAGAAACTACTTTACGGAAAATTCTGAAACTTTGCATGATTGTTGTCGAATAACAGACACATTAGAATTATATAAAAAAAGTATGCGTCATCACTCAAAATCTTGAGAAATTGAATGCCAAAGTCAAAAGTTAATGAAAATAAGTTTTTAGGTTGGTAAATGTTAATTATCTCAAGAACTATTCGACCAATTTGTATTCTGTTTTCTGTTAAACACTCCTATTGGATTCAGGAATGAAATTCTAATATCAAAATCAGCCGCACGTATCGGGAACCAGTTTTTTCCAAACCACGTGGTTTTAGTTTTTCGTCGATATCTTCGAGGTTTTAATCAGGAAAATTATGAAACTTGCACAGAAAATAGAGTTTATGCACACGCTTAGGATGATATATAGAAATCAGTATGTCATAGATCTATTTAACGAGTAATAGGCGAAAAAGTCACTTTTTTCCCGGCACTTAGAGTTTTGAGGGTTAATTGTACTTACGCCTACTTAGTCCGGTTAAATCCAGAGGCACGTCCACATCAGGGATACACTAAGGATCACTCACATACAGAAACAGTGTCTCTATCACTGATATTTCACTTTTCACAGGAGTTTAGTTCAAAAGCAACGGAAAGTTTGTCACTATTTTACTCACTGTGCTTCACTGAGTGGTCCGATTTCACTTATTTTTTCACATGTGTAAAGTTCGAGTCAGCGCGCACGTTTTGATGTATAACACATAAGGGTTTGACTGAAAAAACCGACAGTTTTGAATTTTAGAGCGCAGAGCGGCGCGGAAACGATGCGTACACTCTGGCGCTTGGCGCGCGACTGGTTAGGTTAGGTTAGGTTAGGTTAGGTTAGGTTAGGTTAGGTTAGGTTAGGTTAGGTTAGGTTAGGTTAGGTTAGGTTAGGTTAGGTTAGGTTAGGTTAGGTTAGGTTAGGTTAGGTTAGGTTAGGTTAGGTTAGGTTAGGTTAGGTTAGGTTAGGTTAGGTTAGGTTAGGTTAGGTTAGGTTAGGTTAGGTTAGGTTAGGTTAGGTTAGGTTAGGTTAGGTTAGGTTAGGTTAGGTTAGGTTAGGTTAGGTTAGGTTAGGTTAGGTTAGGTTAGGTTAGGTTAGGTTAGGTTAGGTTAGGTTAGGTTAGGTTAGGTTAGGTTAGGTTAGGTTAGGTTAGGTTAGGTTAGGTTAGGTTAGGTTAGGTTAGGTTAGGTTAGGTTAGGTTAGGTTAGGTTAGGTTAGGTTAGGTTAGGTTAGGTTAGGTTAGGTTAGGTTAGGTTAGGTTAGGTTAGGTTAGGTTAGGTTAGGTTAGGTTAGGTTAGGTTAGGTTAGGTTAGGTTAGGTTAGGTTAGGTTAGGTTAGGTTAGGTTAGGTTAGGTTAGGTTAGGTTAGGTTAGGTTAGGTTAGGTTAGGTTAGGTTAGGTTAGGTTAGGTTAGGTTAGGTTAGGTTAGGTTAGGTTAGGTTAGGTTAGGTTAGGTTAGGTTAGGTTAGGTTAGGTTAGGTTAGGTTAGGTTAGGTTAGGTTAGGTTAGGTTAGGTTAGGTTAGGTTAGGTTAGGTTAGGTTAGGTTAGGTTAGGTTAGGTTAGGTTAGGTTAGGTTAGGTTAGGTTAGGTTAGGTTAGGTTAGGTTAGGTTAGGTTAGGTTAGGTTAGGTTAGGTTAGGTTAGGTTAGGTTAGGTTAGGTTAGGTTAGGTTAGGTTAGGTTAGGTTAGGTTAGGTTAGGTTAGGTTAGGTTAGGTTAGGTTAGGTTAGGTTAGGTTAGGTTAGGTTAGGTTAGGTTAGGTTAGGTTAGGTTAGGTTAGGTTAGGTTAGGTTAGGTTAGGTTAGGTTAGGTTAGGTTAGGTTAGGTTAGGTTAGGTTAGGTTAGGTTAGGTTAGGTTAGGTTAGGTTAGGTTAGGTTAGGTTAGGTTAGGTTAGGTTAGGTTAGGTTAGGTTAGGTTAGGTTAGGTTAGGTTAGGTTAGGTTAGGTTAGGTTAGGTTAGGTTAGGTTAGGTTAGGTTAGGTTAGGTTAGGTTAGGTTAGGTTAGGTTAGGTTAGGTTAGGTTAGGTTAGGTTAGGTTAGGTTAGGTTAGGTTAGGTTAGGTTAGGTTAGGTTAGGTTAGGTTAGGTTAGGTTAGGTTAGGTTAGGTTAGGTTAGGTTAGGTTAGGTTAGGTTAGGTTAGGTTAGGTTAGGTTAGGTTAGGTTAGGTTAGGTTAGGTTAGGTTAGGTTAGGTTAGGTTAGGTTAGGTTAGGTTAGGTTAGGTTAGGTTAGGTTAGGTTAGGTTAGGTTAGGTTAGGTTAGGTTAGGTTAGGTTAGGTTAGGTTAGGTTAGGTTAGGTTAGGTTAGGTTAGGTTAGGTTAGGTTAGGTTAGGTTAGGTTAGGTTAGGTTAGGTTAGGTTAGGTTAGGTTAGGTTAGGTTAGGTTAGGTTAGGTTAGGTTAGGTTAGGTTAGGTTAGGTTAGGTTAGGTTAGGTTAGGTTAGGTTAGGTTAGGTTAGGTTAGGTTAGGTTAGGTTAGGTTAGGTTAGGTTAGGTTAGGTTAGGTTAGGTTAGGTTAGGTTAGGTTAGGTTAGGTTAGGTTAGGTTAGGTTAGGTTAGGTTAGGTTAGGTTAGGTTAGGTTAGGTTAGGTTAGGTTAGGTTAGGTTAGGTTAGGTTAGGTTAGGTTAGGTTAGGTTAGGTTAGGTTAGGTTAGGTTAGGTTAGGTTAGGTTAGGTTAGGTTAGGTTAGGTTAGGTTAGGTTAGGTTAGGTTAGGTTAGGTTAGGTTAGGTTAGGTTAGGTTAGGTTAGGTTAGGTTAGGTTAGGTTAGGTTAGGTTAGGTTAGGTTAGGTTAGGTTAGGTTAGGTTAGGTTAGGTTAGGTTAGGTTAGGTTAGGTTAGGTTAGGTTAGGTTAGGTTAGGTTAGGTTAGGTTAGGTTAGGTTAGGTTAGGTTAGGTTAGGTTAGGTTAGGTTAGGTTAGGTTAGGTTAGGTTAGGTTAGGTTAGGTTAGGTTAGGTTAGGTTAGGTTAGGTTAGGTTAGGTTAGGTTAGGTTAGGTTAGGTTAGGTTAGGTTAGGTTAGGTTAGGTTAGGTTAGGTTAGGTTAGGTTAGGTTAGGTTAGGTTAGGTTAGGTTAGGTTAGGTTAGGTTAGGTTAGGTTAGGTTAGGTTAGGTTAGGTTAGGTTAGGTTAGGTTAGGTTAGGTTAGGTTAGGTTAGGTTAGGTTAGGTTAGGTTAGGTTAGGTTAGGTTAGGTTAGGTTAGGTTAGGTTAGGTTAGGTTAGGTTAGGTTAGGTTAGGTTAGGTTAGGTTAGGTTAGGTTAGGTTAGGTTAGGTTAGGTTAGGTTAGGTTAGGTTAGGTTAGGTTAGGTTAGGTTAGGTTAGGTTAGGTTAGGTTAGGTTAGGTTAGGTTAGGTTAGGTTAGGTTAGGTTAGGTTAGGTTAGGTTAGGTTAGGTTAGGTTAGGTTAGGTTAGGTTAGGTTAGGTTAGGTTAGGTTAGGTTAGGTTAGGTTAGGTTAGGTTAGGTTAGGTTAGGTTAGGTTAGGTTAGGTTAGGTTAGGTTAGGTTAGGTTAGGTTAGGTTAGGTTAGGTTAGGTTAGGTTAGGTTAGGTTAGGTTAGGTTAGGTTAGGTTAGGTTAGGTTAGGTTAGGTTAGGTTAGGTTAGGTTAGGTTAGGTTAGGTTAGGTTAGGTTAGGTTAGGTTAGGTTAGGTTAGGTTAGGTTAGGTTAGGTTAGGTTAGGTTAGGTTAGGTTAGGTTAGGTTAGGTTAGGTTAGGTTAGGTTAGGTTAGGTTAGGTTAGGTTAGGTTAGGTTAGGTTAGGTTAGGTTAGGTTAGGTTAGGTTAGGTTAGGTTAGGTTAGGTTAGGTTAGGTTAGGTTAGGTTAGGTTAGGTTAGGTTAGGTTAGGTTAGGTTAGGTTAGGTTAGGTTAGGTTAGGTTAGGTTAGGTTAGGTTAGGTTAGGTTAGGTTAGGTTAGGTTAGGTTAGGTTAGGTTAGGTTAGGTTAGGTTAGGTTAGGTTAGGTTAGGTTAGGTTAGGTTAGGTTAGGTTAGGTTAGGTTAGGTTAGGTTAGGTTAGGTTAGGTTAGGTTAGGTTAGGTTAGGTTAGGTTAGGTTAGGTTAGGTTAGGTTAGGTTAGGTTAGGTTAGGTTAGGTTAGGTTAGGTTAGGTTAGGTTAGGTTAGGTTAGGTTAGGTTAGGTTAGGTTAGGTTAGGTTAGGTTAGGTTAGGTTAGGTTAGGTTAGGTTAGGTTAGGTTAGGTTAGGTTAGGTTAGGTTAGGTTAGGTTAGGTTAGGTTAGGTTAGGTTAGGTTAGGTTAGGTTAGGTTAGGTTAGGTTAGGTTAGGTTAGGTTAGGTTAGGTTAGGTTAGGTTAGGTTAGGTTAGGTTAGGTTAGGTTAGGTTAGGTTAGGTTAGGTTAGGTTAGGTTAGGTTAGGTTAGGTTAGGTTAGGTTAGGTTAGGTTAGGTTAGGTTAGGTTAGGTTAGGTTAGGTTAGGTTAGGTTAGGTTAGGTTAGGTTAGGTTAGGTTAGGTTAGTTAGGTTAGGTTAGGTTAGGTTAGGTTAGGTTAGGTTAGGTTAGGTTAGGTTAGGTTAGGTTAGGTTAGGTTAGGTTAGGTTAGGTTAGGTCTAGGTTAGGTTAGGTTAGGTTAGGTTAGGTTAGGTTAGGTTAGGTTAGGTTAGGTTAGGTTAGGTTAGGTTAGGTTAGGTTAGGTTAGGTTAGGTTAGGTTAGGTTAGGTTAGGTTAGGTTAGGTTAGGTTAGGTTAGGTTAGGTTAGGTTAGGTTAGGTTAGGTTAGGTTAGGTTAGGTTAGGTTAGGTTAGGTTAGGTTAGGTTAGGTTAGGTTAGGTTAGGTTAGGTTAGGTTAGGTTAGGTTAGGTTAGGTTAGGTTAGGTTAGGTTAGGTTAGGTTAGGTTAGGTTAGGTTAGGTTAGGTTAGGTTAGGTTAGGTTAGGTTAGGTTAGGTTAGGTTAGGTTAGGTTAGGTTAGGTTAGGTTAGGTTAGGTTAGGTTAGGTTAGGTTAGGTTAGGTTAGGTTAGGTTAGGTTAGGTTAGGTTAGGTTAGGTTAGGTTAGGTTAGGTTAGGTTAGGTTAGGTTAGGTTAGGTTAGGTTAGGTTAGGTTAGGTTAGGTTAGGTTAGGTTAGGTTAGGTTAGGTTAGGTTAGGTTAGGTTAGGTTAGGTTAGGTTAGGTTAGGTTAGGTTAGGTTAGGTTAGGTTAGGTTAGGTTAGGTTAGGTTAGGTTAGGTTAGGTTAGGTTAGGTTAGGTTAGGTTAGGTTAGGTTAGGTTAGGTTAGGTTAGGTTAGGTTAGGTTAGGTTAGGTTAGGTTAGGTTAGGTTAGGTTAGGTTAGGTTAGGTTAGGTTAGGTTAGGTTAGGTTAGGTTAGGTTAGGTTAGGTTAGGTTAGGTTAGGTTAGGTTAGGTTAGGTTAGGTTAGGTTAGGTTAGGTTAGGTTAGGTTAGGTTAGGTTAGGTTAGGTTAGGTTAGGTTAGGTTAGGTTAGGTTAGGTTAGGTTAGGTTAGGTTAGGTTAGGTTAGGTTAGGTTAGGTTAGGTTAGGTTAGGTTAGGTTAGGTTAGGTTAGGTTAGGTTAGGTTAGGTTAGGTTAGGTTAGGTTAGGTTAGGTTAGGTTAGGTTAGGTTAGGTTAGGTTAGGTTAGGTTAGGTTAGGTTAGGTTAGGTTAGGTTAGGTTAGGTTAGGTTAGGTTAGGTTAGGTTAGGTTAGGTTAGGTTAGGTTAGGTTAGGTTAGGTTAGGTTAGGTTAGGTTAGGTTAGGTTAGGTTAGGTTAGGTTAGGTTAGGTTAGGTTAGGTTAGGTTAGGTTAGGTTAGGTTAGGTTAGGTTAGGTTAGGTTAGGTTAGGTTAGGTTAGGTTAGGTTAGGTTAGGTTAGGTTAGGTTAGGTTAGGTTAGGTTAGGTTAGGTTAGGTTAGGTTAGGTTAGGTTAGGTTAGGTTAGGTTAGGTTAGGTTAGGTTAGGTTAGGTTAGGTTAGGTTAGGTTAGGTTAGGTTAGGTTAGGTTAGGTTAGGTTAGGTTAGGTTAGGTTAGGTTAGGTTAGGTTAGGTTAGGTTAGGTTAGGTTAGGTTAGGTTAGGTTAGGTTAGGTTAGGTTAGGTTAGGTTAGGTTAGGTTAGGTTAGGTTAGGTTAGGTTAGGTAGGTTAGGTTAGGTTAGGTTAGGTTAGGTTAGGTTAGGTTAGGTTAGGTTAGGTTAGGTTAGGTTAGGTTAGGTTAGGTTAGGTTAGGTTAGGTTAGGTTAGGTTAGGTTAGGTTAGGTTAGGTTAGGTTAGGTTAGGTTAGGTTAGGTTAGGTTAGGTTAGGTTAGGTTAGGTTAGGTTAGGTTAGGTTAGGTTAGGTTAGGTTAGGTTAGGTTAGGTTAGGTTAGGTTAGGTTAGGTTAGGTTAGGTTAGGTTAGGTTAGGTTAGGTTAGGTTAGGTTAGGTTAGGTTAGGTTAGGTTAGGTTAGGTTAGGTTAGGTTAGGTTAGGTTAGGTTAGGTTAGGTTAGGTTAGGTTAGGTTAGGTTAGGTTAGGTTAGGTTAGGTTAGGTTAGGTTAGGTTAGGTTAGGTTAGGTTAGGTTAGGTTAGGTTAGGTTAGGTTAGGTTAGGTTAGGTTAGGTTAGGTTAGGTTAGGTTAGGTTAGGTTAGGTTAGGTTAGGTTAGGTTAGGTTAGGTTAGGTTAGGTTAGGTTAGGTTAGGTTAGGTTAGGTTAGGTTAGGTTAGGTTAGGTTAGGTTAGGTTAGGTTAGGTTAGGTTAGGTTAGGTTAGGTTAGGTTAGGTTAGGTTAGGTTAGGTTAGGTTAGGTTAGGTTAGGTTAGGTTAGGTTAGGTTAGGTTAGGTTAGGTTAGGTTAGGTTAGGTTAGGTTAGGTTAGGTTAGGTTAGGTTAGGTTAGGTTAGGTTAGGTTAGGTTAGGTTAGGTTAGGTTAGGTTAGGTTAGGTTAGGTTAGGTTAGGTTAGGTTAGGTTAGGTTAGGTTAGGTTAGGTTAGGTTAGGTTAGGTTAGGTTAGGTTAGGTTAGGTTAGGTTAGGTTAGGTTAGGTTAGGTTAGGTTAGGTTAGGTTAGGTTAGGTTAGGTTAGGTTAGGTTAGGTTAGGTTAGGTTAGGTTAGGTTAGGTTAGGTTAGGTTAGGTTAGGTTAGGTTAGGTTAGGTTAGGTTAGGTTAGGTTAGGTTAGGTTAGGTTAGGTTAGGTTAGGTTAGGTTAGGTTAGGTTAGGTTAGGTTAGGTTAGGTTAGGTTAGGTTAGGTTAGGTTAGGTTAGGTTAGGTTAGGTTAGGTTAGGTTAGGTTAGGTTAGGTTAGGTTAGGTTAGGTTAGGTTAGGTTAGGTTAGGTTAGGTTAGGTTAGGTTAGGTTAGGTTAGGTTAGGTTAGGTTAGGTTAGGTTAGGTTAGGTTAGGTTAGGTTAGGTTAGGTTAGGTTAGGTTAGGTTAGGTTAGGTTAGGTTAGGTTAGGTTAGGTTAGGTTAGGTTAGGTTAGGTTAGGTTAGGTTAGGTTAGGTTAGGTTAGGTTAGGTTAGGTTAGGTTAGGTTAGGTTAGGTTAGGTTAGGTTAGGTTAGGTTAGGTTAGGTTAGGTTAGGTTAGGTTAGGTTAGGTTAGGTTAGGTTAGGTTAGGTTAGGTTAGGTTAGGTTAGGTTAGGTTAGGTTAGGTTAGGTTAGGTTAGGTTAGGTTAGGTTAGGTTAGGTTAGGTTAGGTTAGGTTAGGTTAGGTTAGGTTAGGTTAGGTTAGGTTAGGTTAGGTTAGGTTAGGTTAGGTTAGGTTAGGTTAGGTTAGGTTAGGTTAGGTTAGGTTAGGTTAGGTTAGGTTAGGTTAGGTTAGGTTAGGTTAGGTTAGGTTAGGTTAGGTTAGGTTAGGTTAGGTTAGGTTAGGTTAGGTTAGGTTAGGTTAGGTTAGGTTAGGTTAGGTTAGGTTAGGTTAGGTTAGGTTAGGTTAGGTTAGGTTAGGTTAGGTTAGGTTAGGTTAGGTTAGGTTAGGTTAGGTTAGGTTAGGTTAGGTTAGGTTAGGTTAGGTTAGGTTAGGTTAGGTTAGGTTAGGTTAGGTTAGGTTAGGTTAGGTTAGGTTAGGTTAGGTTAGGTTAGGTTAGGTTAGGTTAGGTTAGGTTAGGTTAGGTTAGGTTAGGTTAGGTTAGGTTAGGTTAGGTTAGGTTAGGTTAGGTTAGGTTAGGTTAGGTTAGGTTAGGTTAGGTTAGGTTAGGTTAGGTTAGGTTAGGTTAGGTTAGGTTAGGTTAGGTTAGGTTAGGTTAGGTTAGGTTAGGTTAGGTTAGGTTAGGTTAGGTTAGGTTAGGTTAGGTTAGGTTAGGTTAGGTTAGGTTAGGTTAGGTTAGGTTAGGTTAGGTTAGGTTAGGTTAGGTTAGGTTAGGTTAGGTTAGGTTAGGTTAGGTTAGGTTAGGTTAGGTTAGGTTAGGTTAGGTTAGGTTAGGTTAGGTTAGGTTAGGTTAGGTTAGGTTAGGTTAGGTTAGGTTAGGTTAGGTTAGGTTAGGTTAGGTTAGGTTAGGTTAGGTTAGGTTAGGTTAGGTTAGGTTAGGTTAGGTTAGGTTAGGTTAGGTTAGGTTAGGTTAGGTTAGGTTAGGTTAGGTTAGGTTAGGTTAGGTTAGGTTAGGTTAGGTTAGGTTAGGTTAGGTTAGGTTAGGTTAGGTTAGGTTAGGTTAGGTTAGGTTAGGTTAGGTTAGGTTAGGTTAGGTTAGGTTAGGTTAGGTTAGGTTAGGTTAGGTTAGGTTAGGTTAGGTTAGGTTAGGTTAGGTTAGGTTAGGTTAGGTTAGGTTAGGTTAGGTTAGGTTAGGTTAGGTTAGGTTAGGTTAGGTTAGGTTAGGTTAGGTTAGGTTAGGTTAGGTTAGGTTAGGTTAGGTTAGGTTAGGTTAGGTTAGGTTAGGTTAGGTTAGGTTAGGTTAGGTTAGGTTAGGTTAGGTTAGGTTAGGTTAGGTTAGGTTAGGTTAGGTTAGGTTAGGTTAGGTTAGGTTAGGTTAGGTTAGGTTAGGTTAGGTTAGGTTAGGTTAGGTTAGGTTAGGTTAGGTTAGGTTAGGTTAGGTTAGGTTAGGTTAGGTTAGGTTAGGTTAGGTTAGGTTAGGTTAGGTTAGGTTAGGTTAGGTTAGGTTAGGTTAGGTTAGGTTAGGTTAGGTTAGGTTAGGTTAGGTTAGGTTAGGTTAGGTTAGGTTAGGTTAGGTTAGGTTAGGTTAGGTTAGGTTAGGTTAGGTTAGGTTAGGTTAGGTTAGGTTAGGTTAGGTTAGGTTAGGTTAGGTTAGGTTAGGTTAGGTTAGGTTAGGTTAGGTTAGGTTAGGTTAGGTTAGGTTAGGTTAGGTTAGGTTAGGTTAGGTTAGGTTAGGTTAGGTTAGGTTAGGTTAGGTTAGGTTAGGTTAGGTTAGGTTAGGTTAGGTTAGGTTAGGTTAGGTTAGGTTAGGTTAGGTTAGGTTAGGTTAGGTTAGGTTAGGTTAGGTTAGGTTAGGTTAGGTTAGGTTAGGTTAGGTTAGGTTAGGTTAGGTTAGGTTAGGTTAGGTTAGGTTAGGTTAGGTTAGGTTAGGTTAGGTTAGGTTAGGTTAGGTTAGGTTAGGTTAGGTTAGGTTAGGTTAGGTTAGGTTAGGTTAGGTTAGGTTAGGTTAGGTTAGGTTAGGTTAGGTTAGGTTAGGTTAGGTTAGGTTAGGTTAGGTTAGGTTAGGTTAGGTTAGGTTAGGTTAGGTTAGGTTAGGTTAGGTTAGGTTAGGTTAGGTTAGGTTAGGTTAGGTTAGGTTAGGTTAGGTTAGGTTAGGTTAGGTTAGGTTAGGTTAGGTTAGGTTAGGTTAGGTTAGGTTAGGTTAGGTTAGGTTAGGTTAGGTTAGGTTAGGTTAGGTTAGGTTAGGTTAGGTTAGGTTAGGTTAGGTTAGGTTAGGTTAGGTTAGGTTAGGTTAGGTTAGGTTAGGTTAGGTTAGGTTAGGTTAGGTTAGGTTAGGTTAGGTTAGGTTAGGTTAGGTTAGGTTAGGTTAGGTTAGGTTAGGTTAGGTTAGGTTAGGTTAGGTTAGGTTAGGTTAGGTTAGGTTAGGTTAGGTTAGGTTAGGTTAGGTTAGGTTAGGTTAGGTTAGGTTAGGTTAGGTTAGGTTAGGTTAGGTTAGGTTAGGTTAGGTTAGGTTAGGTTAGGTTAGGTTAGGTTAGGTTAGGTTAGGTTAGGTTAGGTTAGGTTAGGTTAGGTTAGGTTAGGTTAGGTTAGGTTAGGTTAGGTTAGGTTAGGTTAGGTTAGGTTAGGTTAGGTTAGGTTAGGTTAGGTTAGGTTAGGTTAGGTTAGGTTAGGTTAGGTTAGGTTAGGTTAGGTAGGTTAGGTTAGGTTAGGTTAGGTTAGGTTAGGTTAGGTTAGGTTAGGTTAGGTTAGGTTAGGTTAGGTTAGGTTAGGTTAGGTTAGGTTAGGTT
>OX352302.1:7500-12500 GCA_947086415.1 Pammene aurita
GCGCCATCTCGCCGGCTCGCCACTCGCTGGCTTGCAGTTGCACCGCGTGACCTCGCCGCCTCGCCGTGACTTCGCCACTTCGCCACCCACTGGCTGGTAGTTCCACCACTTTGCCGCGCCACCTCGCCTGTTCGCCACCTCGCTGGTTCGCCGGTTCGCCGGTTCGCCACCGAGTTGCTGTGCCACCTCGCCTGTTCGCCACTACACCGGTTCGCCGGTTCGCCAGCTTGCCGGTTTGTGACTCTGTGTACTATATTTGGACTCTCTTGCACACAACAAATCGCAAATGGGTGACCCCGAGAACGACGACCTCTTCGTCCTCTCGCTCGAACACATCTTAAATGAAGCTCAAGCTGGGCAACAAGAAATGGAGATATTCGAGGACGAGGCCGCGCCGCCCCCTGATGACCCACCGGAGTGGCTGATGCAAATGAAAGATAAGTTGTGTGAATACTTGGGGGAGCTCGATGCGGCAGTTGAGATGATAGAAGAAAATATGGCCACCAACAAACAACACAAAAATATTACTGAAGAGAACAAACGACACATAAAAACTGCAGGAAACAATATCCGGTCCATTGCCAGTCTGTACTCAAAGGAAATAATAAAGATATGCATGGCACAACACGACAAAGAAAACACCCCCAAACAAAACAACAGTACACAGACCGACAATGCAGACAAAATTTGTACGGCCGCGAGCGGCGAAACCGTGCAAACGGCTAAGACACAAAAGTCGTCGATAGACCCGCAGTTGCAAAACCCGACACAAGTGCAAACCAGCAAAATAGCCAGCAAAGCCAAGAGCACAAAGAAGCTAAAACCAGAAAAACAGATTGAGATCGGGGCATGCGCGGAGGATGTCACTGACGTTGACACCTTCCTCTCTGTGGTTGACCACTTAGCGAGGTTCTCCGGCGAGGAAGTCAACGCGGAGAAGAGTGTTAACAGGGCAAGCAAGGATGCCATTACGAGAGCATCGCACGAAATTACTATATCATTAAATAAACTAAAAAACATACTGAAGTATGACATCCAGCCGACAAAACTGAGGGAGATCCGACAAGTGATTGGGGAAGCAAACAGCCCACCTCCTAAACGGAGCCTGACACACACGAGAACAAACTCCAAAGCAAATATGCAAACACAAACAGCTCAAATCACTGACAACAATAACATGAATATAACAGATACTGACACGGACCATTCGGACTCCAACACCTGTACCATCCAAATCCAAAACAATGACATCAACAGTATAGACTCTAGTAGCATCCAAATCCAAGTGATAAAAGAAGTAATAACAAAAACAATCCGTGAAGAATTTAAAAACTTACAAACAAATTCCACCACCATAACTACTAAACTAATCAAGCCCGCATACTCCGAAATAGCTGCAAAATCTAAACCCCAACAAATACTGACAGACCACACGCATAAACCCGCTATAGTGATAACTTCTAAGAAGACAGACTGCGACGCCGCTAATACACTCAATGTCTGGAGGAAATCAGTGACTTTCAAAGACACGGATTTCGCTCCCGCCTCCACCAAATTCATCTCGAAAGGTAAGGTCCGAGTTGAATTCGACAAAACAGAACAGCGCGACATCGCTCTCAGCAAGACCAATGACATCAACACAGAAGTTACTGCGGAGGCCTCAAAAACGCTTCGGCCTATGGTCATACTCAAGGGGGTGTCAGCAGATATATCGGCAAATGAGCTCACTGATATAGTCATCAACCAAAATCAGAACCTAAAAGAAGCGATTAAGAACGAAAATGACATTAAACTCCAATTCAAACGCAGCAACAAAAATAATCGCCTATACAACGCCGTCTTCATGACCACTCCAGACACTTTTAAAACATTAATAAAATACAACAAAGTCAACATCGACCACCAGCGCGTGCATGTGGAAGAGTACGTCCCATTGCTGCAGTGCTTCAAGTGCCTGCAATACGGACACACTAGAAAACACTGCCAAGCTCAAACCATAATATGTTCTCACTGCGCCTCCCCCAACCACAATTTCAAGGATTGTCCACACCAACAAGACCAAACAAAATTAAAATGCCACAACTGTGATGCGCAAAATAAAAACATAAAGAAACCGGAAGACCAAATCAACAGCGAGCATAGCGCTACATCAATGTACTGTCCAAAAATGGTGTCCATGCGTCATAGAACCAGAAACCGTATTGACTATGGTCAATAATGTTCGCCACCTACTCTCTCACCGTGTCATTCACCTCACCCACGCCACATGGCCTCCCCACCTTGCCGTCTACGCCGTCTGCGCCATCTTCGCCATCTACGCCGCCTGCGCCACTTCGCCACTTCGCCACCGCGCCACCGTGCTGCGCCACCTCGCCCACGCGCCGCGCCGCTTCGCCAGCTCGCCACTCGCCGGCTTGTAGCTGTGTCGCGCGCCTTCGCCACTGCGCCACCGTGCTGCGCCACCTCGCCGCCGCGCCGCGCCGCTTCGCCAGCTTGCCACTCGTTGGCTTGTAGCTATGCCGCGCGACTTCGCCACTGCGCCACCGAGCTGCGCCACCTCGCCATCGCGCCGCGCCATCTCGCCGGCTCGCCACTCGCTGGCTTGCCGTCTTGCCGTCTACGCCGTCTGCGCCACCTTACCGCCTGTGCCATCTGCCATCTACACCACCTCGCCTCTCCGGCTCGCCAGTACGCCGGTTCGCCACTGTGTTGGTACGCCGCCTCGCCGGTTCGCCACCTCGCTGGTTCGCCGGTTCGCCGGCTCGCAGGTTCGCCGGTTCGCCACCGCGTTGGTGTGCCACCTCGCTGGTTCGCCACCTCACCGGTTCGAGATATAAGTTTTAATGATAATGAGAACTATGTAACTGATTATTGTAAAAATATTGCCTTAAATTAAAATAGAATAAAGACCCTTCAACCTCATCCTTCCCCCTCCTTCCTTATACATCCTGAAGTCCTCCTTCTCTCTCTCTCTTTCCCCCTTTGTTCCCCTTCCTCTTCCTTCATACAATCCACTCCTTTCCCTCATTTACTCCTTCCCCTTAAGATCAAGCCCACCGCACCTCTGCGGTGGCTTTGGACAAAAGTCCACGTTTCGCCCGTATTCCCAGCGGGGTTCTGTGGAAAATGCAAAGTCCCACCGATAAAAAAAAAAAAAAAAAAACCTAACCTAACCTAACCTAACCTAACCTAACCTAACCTAACCTAACCTAACCTAACCTAACCTAACCTAACCTAACCTAACCTAACCTAACCTAACCTAACCTAACCTAACCTAACCTAACCTAACCTAACCTAACCTAACCTAACCTAACCTAACCTAACCTAACCTAACCTAACCTAACCTAACCTAACCTAACCTAACCTAACCTAACCTAACCTAACCTAACCTAACCACCAGTCGTGCCTGGTCGGTGGCGAAGAGCGCACGCGTCCATGGCTGCGAGTAGCCTCGCCATCTACGCCATCTGCGCCATCTGCGCCATCTACGCCGCCTGCGCCACCTCGCCACTTCGCCACCGCGCCACCGTGCTGCGCCACCTCGCCGCCGCGCCGCGCCGCTTCGCCAGCTCGCCACTCGCGGGCTTGTAGCTGTGCCGCGCGTCTTCGCCGCTGCGCCACCGTGCTGCGCCACCTCGCCGTTGCGCCGCGCCGCTTCGCCAGCTCGCCACTCGTCGGCTTGTAGCTGTGCCGCGCGTCTTCGCCGCTGCGCCACCGTGCTGCGCCACCTCGCCGTTGCGCCGCGCCGCTTCGCCGGCTCGCCACTCGTCGGCTTGTAGCTGTGCCGCGCGCCTTCGCCACTGCGCCACCGTGCTGCGCCACCTCGCCGCCGCGCCGCGCCGCTTCGCCAGCTCGCCACTCGTTGGCTTGTTGCTGTGCCGCGCGCCTTCGCCACTGCGCCACCGAGCTGCGCCACCTCGCCGCCGCGCCGCGCCGCTTCGCCAGCTCGCCACTCGTCGGCTTGTAGCTGTGCCGCGCGCCTTCGCCACCGCGCCGCGCCATCTCGCCGGCTCGCCACTCGCTGGCTTGCAGTTGCACCGCGTGACCTCGCCGCCTCGCCGTGACTTCGCCACTTCGCCACCCACTGGCTGGTAGTTCCACCACTTTGCCGCGCCACCTCGCCTGTTCGCCACCTCGCTGGTTCGCCGGTTCGCCGGTTCGCCACCGAGTTGCTGTGCCACCTCGCCTGTTCGCCACTACACCGGTTCGCCGGTTCGCCAGCTTGCCGGCTTGTGACTCTGTGTACTATATTTGGACTCTCTTGCACACAACAAATCGCAAATGGGTGACCCCGAGAACGACGACCTCTTCGTCCTCTCGCTCGAACATATCTTAAATGAAGCTCAAGCTGGGCAACAAGAAATGGAGATATTCGAGGACGAGGCCGCGCCGCCCCCTGATGACCCACCGGAGTGGCTGATGCAAATGAAAGATAAGTTGTGTGAATACTTGGGGGAGCTCGATGCGGCAGTTGAGATGATAGAAGAAAATATGGCCACCAACAAACAACACAAAAATATTACTGAAGAGAACAAACGACACATAAAAACTGCAGGAAACAATATCCGGTCCATTGCCAGTCTGTACTCAAAGGAAATAATAAAGATATGCATGGCACAACACGACAAAGAAAACACCCCCAAACAAAACAACAGTACACAGACCGACAATGCAGACAAAATTTGTACGGCCGCGAGCGGCGAAACCGTGCAAACGGCTAAGACACAAAAGTCGTCGATAGACCCGCAGTTGCAAAACCCGACACAAGTGCAAACCAGCAAAATAGCCAGCAAAGCCAAGAGCACAAAGAAGCTAAAACCAGAAAAACAGATTGAGATCGGGGCATGCGCGGAGGATGTCACTGACGTTGACACCTTCCTCTCTGTGGTTGACCACTTAGCGAGGTTCTCCGGCGAGGAAGTCAACGCGGAGAAGAGTGTTAACAGGGCAAGCAAGGATGCCATTACGAGAGCATCGCACGAAATTACTATATCATTAAA
>OX352302.1:17500-25000 GCA_947086415.1 Pammene aurita
ACCCTGAAACCAGTGCCAACGGATAGAGCAGGTGGGATTACATGTATAGGTCCAAAATCCGGACTTTCTACGACCTCCGGAAGAGGAGATAACTCCAGTCAAAGTAGCACTTTGACAGTTCGGCCGCCATCTTGGATTTGCTTTAAAACGCCATAACTCCTCAACCGGTTGACGTAGCGAGTCGGGGTTTCGACTGGGGGTATTGACACCACCTTCTCTATCCGACGCCTGACTTTTCAGGCCCTTTCAGGAAATAAAACTTTTTCAGCCTGAAAATAGGCCCAGAAGGTAGGGAACGTTGAGCCAAGTAAAACGAGCCGAAGCACGACTTTCTAGGACCGGGGGAACGGGAGTTACGGCCAGATACCGAATCAGATACCAGAAACCGGTCAAGATACCGGATTTTTCGGACGACCATAGCTCCGGAACCCTTAGAGATACCTGGGTCGTGTTTGGGTTTGTTGGAAAGGGCTCGGGCTGGGCTATTGAGTGGCACTCAGAAATCGACTCTACCATAGAGTTGAAAATTAGACTCTCGTTTTCTCGAACCGGAAATTAGTAAACAGACCACTGGGTAGACAAACAATTAAATACCCCAGCCCCCAGTAGATATAAGAGGGTCGCCACTCGCTGGCTTGTAGCTGTGCCGCGCGCCCTCGCCACCGCGCCGCGCCACCTCGCCAGCTCGCCACTCGCTGGCTTGTAGCTGTGCCGCGCGCCCTCGCCACCGCGCCGCGCCACCTCGCCAGCTCGCCACTCGCAGGCTTGTAGCTGTGCCGCGCGCCCTCGCCACCGCGCCGCGCCACCTCGCCAGCTCGCCACTCGCTGGCTTGTAGCTGTGCCGCGCGCCCTCGCCACCGCGCCGCGCCACCTCGCCAGCTCGCCACTCGCTGGCTTGTAGCTGTGCCGCGCGCCCTCGCCACCGCGCCGCGCCACCTCGCCAGCTCGCCACTCGCTGGCTTGCAGCTGTGCCGCGCGACCTGGCCACCGCGCCGCATCACCTCGCCAGCTCGCCACTCGCTGGTTTGCAGCTGTGCCGCGCGACCTCGCCACCGCGCCGCGCCACCTCGCCAGCTTGCCACTCGCAGGTTTGTAGCTGTGCCGCGCGACCTCGCCACCGCGCCGCGCCACCTCGCCAGCTCGCCATTCGTTGGCTTGTAGTTGTGCCGCGTGACCTCGCCACCGCGCCGCGATCTCGCCACCTCGCCAGTCGCTGGTTTGTAGTTACGCAACGCGTCCTAGCCATCGCGTCGCGACTCCTTGCCAGCTCGCCGCGCATACTTGCCACGGCGTCGCGTCTCCTCGCCAGCTCGCAAATCGCCGGCCTGTAACTGCTCCGTGCTCCCTCGCCACCGTGAGCCCTCGCCACTTCGCCGTTGCGCTGCGTCACCTCGCCACTACATTGACAGCTGCTACGCCACCTCGCCACCTCGCCAGCACTCTTTGGATACTTATGCTTGCACACATCAAACTGCAGTAAGTAATTGCTCTATATACATAATTACATATCGCAAAATGAGGTTGGCACGCACACCACCTGCATCACCCCGCAAATCGGGAGAAAACCGTACAGAATGCAGACAAGGGGATAATAATAATACCCCCGATGCAGTAATAGAAACAGCAGTACAAATAAACGACCAGACCATCACAGCAAATGGCAATGCAAACCTGAACCTCGTCAGCGAGAGGAGACAGGAACACGCAGTGGAAGACGGCAATGAGCCCCCACCGGTATGTGAGGAACAAAATTCGCCTACGCTGCCACAAACCAAAAACCCAGATTTGACATTACCATCTAGCAGCACAGCCAAGGTAAGGAAAAATACAAAAATCCAGATCCCTGCGACCCAAGAGGAGGACAGTGATGGGCAGGCTATAAAAATCACCGATACAGAATCGTTTTACCATGAGATAAATAGACTTGCACTTTTCATCGAGAGGAAAGTACAAGAGGGCAAAAGCGTAACAAAAGGAAACAAAAGCTCCATCGTAAAAGCATCGCAAAGAATCATCGAGGCAATAGATAAAATAAAACACACACAACCATGCAGCGCAGGGGACAAGAATGCCCTCATTGAAGACAGTATTCCCCCTCCCCCTCTCCCTCCTGCACAAATCAGGCAAGCAATACAAACAGACGACACGCATCAACCAAAAACTCCTGTCGATGTTTTGACCGAAAACATAATACAAGGAGTTAGAAAGGAGGTAGAGAAGCTCGCACAGGAGCAAAGAGACATAAGCGTGAAGATTGAGTCCCGCCTTGCCTGCCTGATGCAGGGCTCATACCAAAATACAAACCCAGACCAGTTTCAAAGTAACCAGAACAGCGATGAACATAACTATGAGATGACTAATGATAATGAAGAAGGCTATACTGAAGTCATAAGTAAAAGGGAAAAGAGGAGGCGAGTTCATCAAGAAGCAAATAAAACAAGTGAAACAAATAGAACTGCAAACCCTGCAACAGCATCAAGTAGCAATAATTATAACAAAAACAACTACAACAACAGAAGTAGTAGAAATTTTTCGAAGCCCAGAAAAACAAATAACAACACCCCAACAATTCAAAACAAGAGCACCAGCTACGCTGTCATCCTAGAACCTACGGACCCCCGTATAGGTAGTGTAGACGCCTTTACTGAAGTACAACAGAAAGTAGATCCGATAGGAATGGGTGTAGGAATAAAAAGTATAAGACATACCAAATACAATAAAGTAGTTATTGGATGCGACTCAGAGAACGACAGACGCGCCCTGAGCGCTGCCATAAAAGAACAGACCACAGGAGTGATTGTTAAAACACCTGAACTACGCCACCCCAGCATTCGACTCCTTGGAGTCATCAACTATAATGCTAACGAAAGAATAATCGAAGCAATAACAAAACAAAATCCAAAAATTATAGATTATGCAGATACTGAATCAAGAAAACCTAACATAAAATACATACGAAACACCGAAGGACGCAATGATTTAGTCAAAAATGTCATCATCGAAGTGAGCCCACAAATATACAAAAATATACTGCAACAAAGAAAAATAAGAGTGGGATACCAATCGGTCCTTGCAATAGATCAATCACCAATTACACAGTGCTATAAGTGCTCCAATTTTGGTCACCACACTGTTAACTGTACATCTAATATTAGTATATGTGGATTCTGTGCTGAGGCACACAACACTCGAATGTGCCCTAAGGAATACACAACCCCCATATGCAATAACTGTCGGGAACTAAACAAAGAACACAACCATACCGCATTTAGCCGCCAATGTCCAGAATGGATAAAATGGGATAAAATAGCAAGAATACCAATACTATATTGCTAAGGGCCTCCCTACAGATAACAATAACAGTACATCTAAACAAATTACAGTAATCCAATGTAACCTAGGTCGAGGACATAATGCCATGCAAGAACTGCTACAACACATAAGAGAAAATAATAAGGATATAATCTGCATAACGGAACCGTACATAGGCAAAAACAAAAACACTGTAAACAACATTGAAGGGTACGACATATATCAGTATAGTGATGACAAAAATCCAAGAACAAAAGCATGCATTGCCATAAGGAAAAAACTCCAAGGGTATATAGGACTCACCCAACTAGACACAACTAACTTTATTGCCGTCGAACTCAGTGTTGCAAACAATCAAAAACTCACCGTTATATCCATATATATTGAACCCAATGAAGATCCTATAAATACAATAACACATCTCGAGCAATTTCTACATATGCACCCACACAGACAACTTATCATATGTGGAGATTTTAACGGCTGGCACACTAACTGGGGATCAATAAAAAATAATGAAAGAGGAAGGGATATATACGATTTAACCATTAACTCTGACTTAATAAACTGTAACATAGGACAACAACCCACTTTCGAAACAGTCACCCACAACCATATAAGAACTTCAATCATTGACCTCACCTTCGCCACACCACGTACTGCGAATAAAATTCTCGACTGGAGAGTCAACGAGGAAATTATTCCATCCTCTGACCATCACGCAATAGAATTTAAATTCACAACAAACTTAATCAGAAATAACAAAAGAAAATCTGCTTCAACATACAAATACCACACAGATAGATCAGTCTGGGAAGATTTCACGAAAAAACTAAAAGAAAACATAGAAGCCAGTAACATATTAGTCATAAAAGTGGAAGAACTTGATCCAAACGGACTTGATAAATATATAAATAACATCACTAACATAATCATAAAAACATGTGACTCCACGCTAACTCTTAAAAGACCCCATCCTAAAATCATTTGGTGGACGGATGAACTGACCAATATGAAAAAGAATGTAATTCTAATACACCATAGACTACAGGACCTTAAGAAAGGCAACAAAGATATCACCAATATACTGCAAGAACTTCGAGAAGCAAAAACAGCATACGCTTGCAAGATCAGGAAAACCTCGGCAGACCACTTTCGAGATTTCTGTAGTCGTCAGGGCAGAGATGACGTATGGTCTGTCACAAACAGACTTCTGAAGCACACACCACAACCCCAGCCGCCTGCCACACTAAAAATGGATAATAACTGCTACACTACATCCACCCTAGATACCGCAGAGAAACTAGCTGACAAGTTCTTCCCGGATGATATACCTGCTCTTGATACCCCTTATCACAAACAAATCAGAGAAACAGTAAATGAACATATTATAAATAACAATAACAATAATAACGATAATGAACCACTATTCACAACACAGGAAATATTAGAAACAATAAAATATATTAACCCTAAGAAGGCCCCGGGCATCGACCATCTTACCGCAGACATCTGTAAATGCTTCATAGAATGCTACCCTGACATCACTACAAGTATTTATAACCGATGCCTGACACTTAATTACTTCCCCACTCCTTGGAAAGTGGCGTATATTAGAACCATTCCTAAGCCCAGCAAAATGAATTACAAAGAAATATCGGCATACCGACCCATTGGACTGATAAATGTTCTCGGAAAAGTATTAGAAAAACTCATATCTACACGGCTTGTTTATTATATGCAAATCAATGACGCTTGCAGCAGCAAACAGTATGGGTTTAGAGAGCAAAGATCCACCACTGACGCTCTCAATAATGCAATAAGTAAATTAAAACAATGCAAGGATAACAAAAAATTAGTAATAGCCATATCGCTAGACATTGCTGGCGCGTTTGATAATGCATGGTGGCCGGCGTTAATCAAACGACTATCTGATATAAATTGCCCAAACAATATTCTTCAAATAATATGTAATTACCTCACCAACCGAAAAATAACTTTAAACTACTCCGATGCAACTGTCACCAAAACACAAACCCGTGGGTGTATACAGGGCTCTGTGCTTGGACCTGTTTTCTGGAATACAATTGTCGACACCCTATTGGAACAAGAACTAATTGATGGAAATTATCTACAGGCATACGCTGACGACCTACTGCTAATCTGTTCCGGAAAAGATATTCAAGAACTGGAAAATAATGCCAATAGTCTACTGCAGAGAGTGTTCCAATGGGGCGTAGATAACAAACTGGCGTTTGGCCCACAAAAAACTAAGATGATTGCGTATACCTGCAAAGCCAAAGCGGCAAAAATATACATGAATGGGATCAATATCCCATTCAGTCAACATTTCAAACTACTGGGTGTCATAGTAGATCAACATTTAAAATTCATTCAACACTCAGAATACATCATCAAGAAAGCGCAAAACATCTACAAACGACTATGCATATTCGTGAAACCAACATGGGGGGTACAATCTGAAAACATATACACCATATACAGACAAGTAATTGAGCCAATAATTACCTACGCAGCTGAAATCTGGGGGTCAGCAACTAAATACAAAAAAGTATGCACCTCCCTACTCAGATTACAACGTGTTTTTGCCATAAGAATTATCCATGGATTTCGCACACTACCAACAATTCCCTCCATCACACTCGCTGGACTCATCCCACTGCCCTTTAAAGTGCAAGAAGTAGAATCAATTGAAGGGGTCAAAAGAAATCTAGTCACAGAATATCTACCCAGTGATATACTTTATGATAAAAGGGTACCAATAACAGACCTACTCCACCCCACTTTGCGCCCAATAATTGAACTAACAGATATCAACAATGCCAACGACTTAATACCATATTATACTGCTGAAATGCATCGAGTATATACTGATGGCAGCAAACATGACGAGATGGTCGGTGCCGCTATTGTGATACATTACCCTGATGGCCGTGGACACACAAAAAAGATTAAACTCCATGCCAGCTGCACTGTCTTCCAGGCTGAAAGTCTGGCCATCCTCGAAGCATGCAAAATGTGTTATACACTAAGACTTATGCAAATAACTATCTTCTCTGACTCTAAAGCTGCACTAATCGAACTGACTAATAGAAATAGTACCAACGCCATTATCAACAAAACTCATAAAACTATAGTTAATATGCGACAACATGGACAAGATATACAGTTTTGCTGGATAAAAGCACACGCTGGCTTCATGGGCAATGAGGAAGCCGACATGACAGCTAAACTTGCTGCCTCACTACATCGAGCTCCAGACTATGCTAAATTCCCCTTATCTTACCACAAAAAGAAATTACGCAAAGACACACTTCAAAAACAAGATAGTGACTATCAAGAGTGTACAACTGGTTCACACCTTAAACAGTGGTTACCCACACGGGAAAAAATCAACACATTTAGAAGTCAAATCAAACTTACGTTCCAAATAACGCAAATACTAACAGGGCACGGATATAATAAAACCTACCTTAAAAGGCATCACATCATTGACACCAATGAATGCCCCTGTGACAATAACACACCGCAAACAATGAAGCATCTGTTGGAACAGTGTCCCCGATACAATAAAACCCGCGAGAATCATGAAATAATTTGCTACATAATGAAATTACAGCCATATAATTTGGAAGAAATCACAAAAAAGGAAGCTACTCTTGAGTCGTTCAAAATACATGTAAACAACATAGTAAATACCCTTAAGAAATTCAACGACACGTAGACTTATTACCAACAACGAATAACAGTCTGCAAACACCTACTACAAGCATGACTATAACCTCCTTCATCCCCACCCCTTCCCATCATCACTATTATTATTATCAACATAACAACCCCTACTCCAACCCCTTCCCCCCTCCCTCCTCTCCCTATTACCACAACCAAGATAGCTCAAATTCTCGATAATTCCAACACCTAACCTCACCGGCCTGCACGCTCGACGCCTCGCCGCTACTTCGGCAAGTTCATTCACCCCAACCTAACCAGCTCGCCGCCATTTACACACACACCGGTTCGTTCACCTCAACTTCGCCACTTCGCCAGTACATTCAGCTCGTCTTCGCCAGCACGCCGGCCCGCCACTTAGCCAGATCACCGACCCCACTCTACGCCAATTGGACACCTACTCCTTACAACTTCACCTTAGCCATCCCACCAGATGAC